>JBBPSP010000002.1:10000-11642 GCA_038093735.1 Boletus aff. violaceofuscus | reverse complement strand
CATATTTCATAGACATCTTGCTGCAGTATTCAAACTATTTGGATGGAAATGTCTTGATCAGACCATTTCTTTCCATTGCTAAATCACTTTTCTGCATGCGGAGCTATCTACTATGTCAGCCAATGAGTATTTGCTAGTCACAATACAAGAGTTGCATGAAACGCGATTTAGTGGACACCTAAACTCACGCCTCTTGCGCCCCATGTCAAACTCGACCAAACAACTCCCTTTACCATATATGTGGGAGTGGACACAACAACTACAATCAGTTGTCAAGCTATTTGGATGCACGCACAGTGTACTAATGAATGATCTCTGATGCTATCTGATGGTCCATTCAAGTCCATCACTAGCTAGATCACTTTGCTACCATGCCAAGGCAGACTAGTCTTTTGATTATTGAAAAGTAAATTGTGGTGTACGCTTTCACTTATCTGGTAGGCAAATCTAACCAGTTTTGACCTGGTCTGAAGTGACAATCAATGAATGGTCCCCTGACCTACCTACTGATCAGGTAGCGAGATCACTTTGCTTGCCTTTTTTTCCATAGTCGAATTGGTATGGCTACATATTTCATAGACATCTTGCTGCAGTATTCAAACTATTTGGATGGAAATGTCTTGATCAGACCATTTCTTTCCATTGCTAAATCACTTTTCTGCATGCGGAGCTATCTACTATGTCAGCCAATGAGTGTTTGCTAGTCACAATGTAAGAGTTGCATGAAACGCGATTTAGTGGACACCTAAACTCACGCCTCTTGCGCCCCATGTCAAACTCGACCAAACAACTCCCTTTGCCATTTATATGGGAAGTGGCCATCTGAAGCACACTCAATGAATGGTCACCAGACCTAGCCATTTAGGCTAGTGAGACCACTTTGCCTGCTTGCTTCCACCAATGAATGGTTCCCGATGCTATATTGCTAGACCACTTTGCTACCCACTCCCTTTATAACCAGTGTCCACCAATGAATGGTCCCCTGACCTACCTATCGGTAGTGAGACCACTTTGCTCGTCACATCTCTACCACCAATGAATGGTCCCAGATCTCCTCGTGAGCTAGACCACTTTGCCATGGTCCAATTGTTTTTCTCCCCCAGTGAACCAGGTTGAAAGCGTAGTGTGGCTCAAGGTATGACTAGTGAAAGTCATGCTTTTCTGCACTTTGTCAAGTATGCCTGGCTTGTTTGACTGGCCTCGTCTAAACCTAGTCATTGATATGCCTGCCCAGTCAGGAAGTACTGATTAGGAATGGCAAAAAGGCCTGGATGCCTCGTCATTCAGAAATTGTCTAATATAATCTGTTAGCATTGTGTGAAGGGTGTGGATTGATTGCTGATGGCTAGACCTGACACGATTAACCACTCGAGGATCCGCCGTGACTGTGTCACATTTAATGTGGCTGGCCACTGGTAGTCCTCATCAAGGGCAGTCAATCTACATTCCCCCAGGATGTAGGGAGATCTGCTCAAAACTTGTGAGATCAGAGGGAACAAGGCAGAGATGGAGGTCTGGACCTTTTTCATCTAAATAGGATGAGAGGGGGGAAAAGATCAAAGTCTAAAGGTGTATGAAACACTCCTAGCCTGTCGAATGGAGGGCACTTCTCTCCTACTAGATCAGGTGTCGACGGAATGGA
>JBBPSP010000002.1:0-2500 GCA_038093735.1 Boletus aff. violaceofuscus | reverse complement strand
GCAGTTAAGCAAAGTGCCGCCTAGTTAGTACCATGGTGGGGGACCACATGGGAATCCTGGGTGCTGTGGTTTTTATTTTCTTGCTCTTTTTTCAAAAAAACACCTATAGATTTCAAGTCTAGGATTTTGAGTCCACAGATTTCTAGTTTGTAGAAATGGATTTCAAATCCACAAGGCCATGCTGGCCATATATGCTAATAGAAGAATGAATCAGATGAATGATTGTGGTAACATAAAATACAAAGAAAACTTGACATGCCTCCAGATTTCAAGTCTAGGATTTCAAGTCCATTTTCTAGATGGATTTTGAGTTCATATATTTAGATTTCTAGTCTGTAGAAATGGATTTCAAGTCCATAAGTCCATGCTGGCCATACATGCTGACAGGAAAGTGAATCAGATAAACAGTTATAGTGACATGGAATATAAAGAAAATTTGACACTGGTAAGGTTTGAACTTATGCCCACAGATTTCAAGTCTGGATTTCAAGTCTAGGATTTCAAGTCCACAAGGCCAAGGTGCCATGCATGCAATGAGGAAAGGCAGGATCTGTTGTCAAAGGGTAGTAAAATATGTAGTACAAGTGTACAAAAAAGCATAGTCAAAGTGTAGTGAAAAGTGTAGTAAAGAGTGTAGTAAAGAGTGTAGTGAAAGTGTAGACAAAAGTGTAGCAAAAACCTTGGTCAAAGTGTAGTAAAAAGATAATGAAAAGTGTAGCAAAAAAAGTGTAGCAAAAAGTGTAGTACAAAGTGTAGTAAAGTGTACAAAAAAGCGTAGTAAAAGTGTAGAACAAAGTGTAGTAAAAGTGTAGCAAAAAAGCATAATAAAAGTATAGACAAAGTGTAGCAAACAATGTGTTGTGCCAAAGTGCACCAAACAAAGTGTTGTGGCAAAGTTTGGTGAATGTGGCGCATTTTTGACTACCAAAGTGGACCAAATAAGCGTGGGAAAAAAAAAACAAAGAGTCAAAATGCGATTTAGTGGACACCTAAAATCCAGCTGCTTCATTGATTGCTTTAGGGCAGGCTTCTGACCCCTTGTAGCAAGAAAGTGTATCCAAGGTATAGTAAAAACATATCAAAAGAGTGTACCAAAAAGTGTAGTAAAGTACTACATTTGAAAAAGCATAGTATTGAAGCCAGCAAAGTGTAGTCAGTGTGGCGCATTTTTCATTAGCAAAGTGTGGTAAAAGTGTAACCAAACTGTACCAAAGAATGGAAAAGTGTTGTCCAAAAGTGTTGTCAAAATGTTGGCAAAGTGTACCAAAAGTGTACCAAAAAAGTGTAGTCAAAGGCTAGTCAGTCACCCTAGTCAGTCACAAAGTCTACCAAAAGTGTAGAAAAAGTGTACCAAAAAAGCGTAGTCAAAGTGTAGTAAGTGTACTCTCAAAAAGTGTAGTGAATGTTTCGCATTTTAGACTACCAAAGTGTACCAAACAATGTGTTGTGGTAAAGTTTGGTGAATGTGGCGCATTTTTGAATGCCAAAGTGTACCAAATAAGCGTGGGAAAAAATAAAGGGTCAAAACGCGATTTAGTGGACACCTAAACTCACACCTCTTGCGCCCCATGTCAAAGTGGACCAAACAGATGGTCTTGCCTACTATGTGGGAGTGGACACAACAACAACTTTTCCAAGTTGACTGGGCTATTTGCTACACATGTCAAGCACAACCAATGAATGGTTACTGACCTAGCTAATGGCTAGAGAAACCACTTTGCTGGTTCCACTTGGCTCTATAAAGTGTACGCTTTTTTCCTAGTTCACTAGCTTAATTTGCTACATAGTGTACACTTTTTCCTAGTTGACTAGGCATTGTTACACTTGTCAAGCACAACCAATGAATGGTTACTGACCTAGCTAATGGCTAGAGAAATCACTTTGCTTGTTCCACTTGACTGTACAAAGTGTACGCTTTTTTCCTAGTTCACTAGCTTAATTTGCTACATAGTGTACACTTTTTCCTAGTTGACTAGGAATTGTTACACTTGTCAAGCACAATCAATGAATGAATTGGATGGTGAGATCACTTTGCTTGCAGGCTTGACTAGTGATTTGCTACACAATGTACGCTTTTTTCTCATATTTCCTACACTTTTTGCTTATTTTCTTGACTTTCCAGATCAGAATTCAGTGCCAGAGGCTCAAAATGCTCAAAATGCGATTTAGTGGACACCTAAACTCACGCCTCCTGCGCCCCATGTCAAACTTGACCAAACAAATGGTCTTTCCTACTATGGAAGGGGTAAACACAACAATAACACTTCCTAGTTGGCCAGGATATTTGCTACACTTGTCAAGCACAACCAATGAATGGTTACTGACCTAGCTAATGGCTAGAGAAACCACTTTGCTTGTTCCACTTGACTGTACAAAGTGTACGCTTTTTTCCTAGTTCACTAGCTTAATTTGCTACATAGTGTACACTTTTTCCTAGTTGACTAGGAATTGTTACACTTGTCAAGCACAACCAATGAATGGTTACTGACCTAGCTAATGG
>JBBPSP010000001.1:0-38356 GCA_038093735.1 Boletus aff. violaceofuscus | reverse complement strand
GGTAAACCGCTTCAACTAAAAAAAAAACACTTTTCCCAAAAGTTCCCACAAATAATAGGTTTCACCAGAAACCGCCAAAGAAGAAACAAACAAAACCAGAGAACGCCAAATTAACGAAGAGAATGGAGCCAAAATCACATCCACCGTCGCCACAAATCCAAGCTGGAACCAAAACTGCCAGCAATCAAACAAGATGCACCAAGATCAAAACACTGCACTCCACCGGATCCAAACACTCCAGCTCAAAGATTTCCAAACTCGGGAACAACTGGCAAAAATGGCTGGTGGTTTTCTGCGTCGAAAATGGCTTCTCCGAACTGCTGGAACAAATTCTTCTTTCAATAAAACACTTGAAAATGCGGGAACAAACTCATCTATTTTCCATCAAAACATAATCTTATATACTAATTGTTTGAGTGAGCGAGAACAACCTTTCTCACTCAAACCCCCTTACAACATTCCCAAAAATTCACTAAGAAATCCAGTCTCCTTAATTCTGATTGGAGCTTGCCATCCCGTTGAGTAAGCGCCAATTGTGCGCGACGGCAGCTCACCTCCTCAGAACACTTACTCGTTTGTTTTCGTTTGGTTGACTGAGGAATTTCTAGAGTTTCTGCAGCTGGAAAAATGGTAAGCTTTCTCACAAATTTCATCAAGTTTCTGACATTCTTTCTTTGTAGCGAAGGAACTTCGTTACAAATTGAAGATGTTAGTCATCTTTTCTAAATTAGGTGCTAAATATACATATGTTAAATTATATAAATTATTTATGAAATATAAATTAATTAAAATTATTTATAAACCCTTAAGTTTTATATTTAGTAATTTTATATATTTCTTTAAATTAATTAGTGCAATTATCGCTGTTCTTTCATTATTTAATGTTTCCTTGCTATATTATAATTTTGATATAATGGATGAAATTAATAACTTAATTAATCAAATTATTAATTGGGTTAGATATTTAATTAATGAATGGTATCCTAACGAGATTGAAGATGATATTCCAGAACCTAATGAATTTACTAAAAGTAGAAAAAATAATAAATTAATTGAAAAATCTATTCAAAAACCTAATTATTATGTAATCCCTATAATTTTAATAGGATACGGAATGATTTATTATTATAATTCTGATATTTTAGAAATCTTAAATCCTTTATTAGATAAAACAGTTATTAATTTTCCTAATAGATCATTTGATGTTTTTATTATAGGAACATTTATTTATAAAGGAATTACTTTCAGTATACAACATTTTACTGGTTATGATTTAAATATATTTGAAGATAAACCTAAGGATTCTGATACTTCATCTGATATTGAACAATATTTCAGACAACCGGAAGATGATTTTCCAAATAATGAAGATAGAGATTATATTAGAGAAATAGTTCAAAGTACTGGTATACCTGCAGAAGAAGCAACTGAAGCTTGGCAATCAGAGGATAATGAAGAAACTCCTAGAATTTCAACAATTAATTTACCTAATAATACTGAAAATAGACCATCAATTGGAGAAAATCCTTTTAGAATAACTACCTCTAGACAAATTACTGAAAATTCAGTAGAAATTAGAGTAGAAGATTGGTTATATTAATTTAATCCCCCCTCCTTAATCAAATAAATATTTGTATAATTTTAAAAGTAGTAAAAATAATAATTTAAAGGGTCCTAGCTTAATAGAGAATTTATTATAAAAACCCCTCAAATATAAAAATTATCTTTAATATAAAATTATTTTAATTAAAATTATAAAAGTAGTTAAAAAATAATATTTGTTGCAGTGTTCTCAGAGAGTTAAATATGGAAGTGATATTATTAACCTTTATTATAGTATTTTATTGTTTTATTTATATTTTAGAAATAAAATAATATTACATTAGGTTCGAATCCTAAACTCTCTCTTTATCTCCAAAAGAGGTAAATTTTGGTGAAATTCCATATCTTTAAATTTAAAACAAACTATGAACAAAATGATTTTATTTAGAACTAGAAAAAATATAATAGAAAGAATTTTCTATTCTATTGAATTTGCTATTGATGATTTTTATAATGACATTATTTATAATACTGAAATTGAGATTAAATTTATTAAAATATATATATTATTTTATGACCATAATGATGAATTAATTAAGACAAAATATATGTATATTAAAGATAATCCTAAGAAAACATCTAAAAAACATTATATAAATAAAGCTCATAAACATATAAAAAGATTCTGTGATAAAAACAAAAAAAATATCAAATTTTTTCAATATTTTATATTTTATATAAACTAAAGAAACCTGTCTAATTATTGGTAAATTCCATATCTTGAAAATTTATTCAAAAATGTTAACAATTACAACTCACAAAATTAATATATCCAAAATAGTTGATTCTATTTACAATAAATTTTTAATAAAGTATCCTGAAACAAATAAATTAAAAATTGAAATAAATTTTTATAATAATGAAGATACATTATTAAAACCTTCCTTTTATTTTATAACAAAAAATTTTAAACCTAAATATAGATTATACAACTATATTTACAGTTCTTATACGAATTTCAAAAAGTTGCCTAAAGAAATTGCCAAATTTGAAATTAATATAATTAAAATATAAAATATCCCCTCTCCTTAATAATTATTGGGAATTCCATATCTAGATTTTATTTTAAAATGAATTTAACTTACACAAATTTTATAGAAAATTATGAAGATTTAAATTTAGAAATTGATTCTTTAATTAATGGGAAATTAGACGGTTATATATACATGAACTTAGAACTAATTTTTTATTTAGAAGATGATGAACCTAAAAGACTAAATATAACTTCTTTTTTAGCCGATAAAAAATATATCGAAAGAAAATGTTTTGCATATATAGATTTTTTCTGTAATGCATATGAAATACATAATGATGATATAAAAGGAATCTTAATAAATCTTTATACAAAATAATTAATGATAATAAATTCTATATCTAAATAGTTTTATTAAATAATATTTTAAACTCTTCTCCTTAATATTTATTGGTAAATTCCATATCTTAAAATGAATTAAAATTTATGAATTTAATTAATAATGCATTAAATAGGCCTATACCTTACGTGGTTTATTATTGGTTTATTACACAACCTCTATTAAATTTCTTTATATGGTCATTTTTACTTAATGAAAAATTTAGTATTATACCTGTTATATATTTCATATTCTTATTTGCAATAAGCATTAATATTTATTATAAAATTATTGATGGGTGTAATGTTAAAATTAATAATAAACACGATTTAATTATGTGTTTTATTCTTATTTTTTTCATAGCCTTTTTATTATGGTTTTATACTATTATAATTTTATGTATTATTTGCCTAATAATCTTTTCAATTCTTTAATATTAAATTTATAAATATTTTAATCTCCTCTCCTTAATATTTATTGGTAAATTCCATATCTTAAAATGAATTTAATTCTAAAATACTAATAAACATGAACTTAAAATTTAAAAACAAAATGTATTTATACCAATATAAAATAGATAACGGTATAATAAATTTTAATAATATATCTAATTCCTTAACAAATTTCTTTATAGATATTATGCAGCCTTTACCTGAAAATCAATATATCACATTTCAATTTGTATATAAATTATCTGATAATACCTTTAGAACATTAGGGTATTTAAATAAAATTAATAAAAATGATTTAGAAAATCTAAAAAATAGTTTATTGTTTTTCCATCAAAATGATTTAGATGCATATAATGAAGCATTTAAAGAAACTATTGCTATTTATATTAAATATAGATATTTAGATATGTCTAAAATAGAAAATAAATCATTAATTGTTGATATTAAAACTAAAAATAAAGAAATACAAACTCATTTAATTAATAAAAGATCTATTCCTTCTATGTATAAAACAGAAACATGGGGTATAACTAAATATACAAAAATTAGAGATAATTCAACATTATATTCAATTATAAGAGGTAATTATAGGTATGAAATTATTCAAACTTTATCTTCAAGAGATGTAACTATTTTTGATAGAAATAATAATTTAATATTAGAATTTATTGACAATTTTAAATCTGATAACTATTTTATTAGAACTATTAAAGATACCCATTTTCATTTTATTAATGATAAATTAGTAACTCAAATTAAAGAAAATAAAAATATTAAATTTATTGATAAAATTAATTTAGACTCTGTTATTAGTGAGAATATAATTACTTTAGATCTAGAAACTATGTCTACATTAGAAAATAATGAAGAAGTCTTGAAAGTAGTATCCTGTTGTATATATGACGGAATTAATAGATTATATTTTTATTTATCCGAGTATAAATCTAGTGACGATTTATTAAGAGACTGTATTAAAAATTTAATGGTTAATAAATACAACGGGTATAAAGTATATATCCACAATTTATCAAGTTTCGATGGTATATTCTTATTAAAAATCTTAGCTACTATGAATAACAGTAAACTGAGTCCAATAATCAAAGATGATAAAATGATTGCATTAACCTTAAAATTTGGTAAAAATAAAATTACTTTTCATGATTCTATGTTACTCTTGCCTTCATCATTAGATAAATTATCTAAAGCATTTAATGTTGATAACGCAAAAATATTATTTCCTATTAAATGGTTATTAAATAATCAGGATTTCGATGTCAATTACACTGGTTCAGTACCAAATATTAAATACTTTAAAAATATTAGTAATGAAGAATATAATAATTATGTATCAGAAAGAAATAATATTTGGAACTTCAAAGATGAATTATTAATTTATAATATGTTAGATTGTATAGCTTTATACGAAGTATTAATTAAATTTAATAATATTATATTTGAAAAGTTTTCTTTAAATGTGTTTAATTATCCTACATTACCTTCATTAGCATTTGCTATCTATAGATCTAGATTTATGAATGACTATAAAATACCTAAAATAGGTGGTAAAATGATGCAAGATATAAGAAAATCTTATACCGGTGGATCCACAGATATGTATATCCCATATGGTAGAAACTTATATCATTACGATATTAATTCATTATATCCAACATCTATGTTTAGGTATGAGATGCCAGTAGGTAATATTAAATATTTTACAGGTAATATATTAGAAATTATGGATAAACCTTTTGGCTTCTTTAAATGTAAAATTCTAACCCCCGAACATTTAAATAATCCAATATTACAAATTAGGTATAAGGATAGAACAATCTCGCCATTAGGAACGTTTGATGGTTGGTTCTTTTCTGAAGAATTATTTAATGCTCAAAAATATGGATACGCATTTGAAATCTTAGAAGGATATTTATTCGAAAAAGAAAATATTTTCAAAGATTACGTATCTGTATTACATGAAATGAAACAATCTTCTGATAAATCTTCTCCATTATATTTAATTGCTAAACTATTAATGAATTCATTATATGGTAAATTTGGTATGACTGATGATTTAGCTACACATGTAATCATTAATTCTGATAAATTAGATAAAATTATTGAGTCTGATACTAAAGATAAAATTTCAAGTCTTGAATTAGGTGAAGATTTATTCTTAGTAAGTTATCATGAAATTGAGGAGAATAAATTAATAGATGATTATACATCTTATGATATCTCAATTGGTGTTGCTTCCGCTATTACTGCATATTCTAGAGTTATAATGACTCAATACAAAAATTTATCCAATAATAAAATGTATTATACTGATACAGATTCTGCTATAATGGAAAAACCATTAGCTGATTCTTTAGTAGGTAAAAATTTAGGACAAATGGTATTAGAAAAAGAATATACTGAATTTGTTGCATTGGCTCCAAAAGTATACGGTGGAATATTAAATAATGGAAAAGAATTTACTAAAATTAAAGGTTTTTCAAAAGAAATTCCTTTTGAAGAATTAAAATCCTTATTAATTAAAGATACCTCATTAGAATTACAACAAAATAAATGGTTTAGATATATTGATAAAGGTTCCATTTCTATTAAATCACAAATATATACATTAGTACCTACAGCTAACAAAAGAAAATTAATTTATGGTAATAATAAATTAGTTGGTACAAAAGCGATTACTTTCTAACTCCCCCTCCGGTAGAGGAAATTTTCTTTACAGTTTAATTTATTAATAAATAATCTTAGGATGGTTTTCTTTTTAAGAAGAATAAAACTCTCTTCTATAATTAGATTAACTTAGTAAAGATCACTAAAGTTTTTAATAGATTTTCTATTTAGACAAAGGATTTTTGTTTTGTGTTTTGGGTTTTTGTTTTATAATTCTAGTAGGAGGTTTAGCCTTATTTCAACTTTTTTAGCTTTTATGGACTAAAACCTTTAAAAATGGGGGGTGGTAAATAAAAAAAAAAATGGAATTTTCTTTTTCTATTTATGTGCTCGCCGGGGTATAAATACGAATAATCAGATTCGAACTGATCACACCTACTTGGAAGGTAGAGGTTATACCAACTTAACTATACTCGTTAGATTTGTATAACTCTGTTTAGATTTTATTAGTTTAATTAAAAAGAGTTTAATACAGGCATATATACATTTTTGTGGGGAGGGGAGATAAAGTTAATTAAATTAATAATAATTAATAAATATTTAGTATTTATTATTTTTTAATTATGAGTATAATAATAAGAAAGCAATCATTAATGAGAATAATCCTGTAGCTTCGGCTAAGGCGAATCCTAAAATTGCGTAACCAAATAATTGTCCTCTTAATTGAGGGTTTCTAGCAGTAGAAGCGATTAATGAAGCAAAGATTTGTCCGATACCTAATCCGGCACCAATTAAACCTGAACAAGCTAAACCTGCACCGATGAATTTTGCTGCAGCTAACATATTGTGTTATAATATATAATATAAAGATAGTGTCTAACGTATATTATAATTTAAATAATATTACTCTTTTAATTAGTAATTTAATTTAATTTAATTTAATTTATTTAAAATATAATTTTATTACGAGTCCTACCAGATTCGAACTGGTATCCTACTAAGTGACAATTAGAAACTCTACCTATTAAGCTAAGGACCCTTTAAGTTAATCTTTTCAAGAGCAAGGCGACTCGAACACCTAACAACGATTTTGGAGATCACTATATTACCAATTATACTATGCTCTTTAATTAATTATTAAATTAAACTACTAATTTAAAAAGTATATATATACAGAATATTATATTTTTTAAAGGAAGTAAAGAGATTCGAACTCTTAACCGTTTCATTAAAAGTGAAACACTCTGCCCTTTGAGTTACACTTCCAACTTACATACTTTCAAATTAAGAAAATATATAATTTGAGATTAAACGATTTATGGTTAATTTAATTTATTGTTTATAAATTAAATTATATTAACTATTAATTAATATCAAAATATTAGAATATCACTCTATTTTGAGTTACCCCGATTCGAACGAGGAAATTCTTCGCCAAAGGAAGACGTTTTGCCAGTTATACTATAACTCATAAATAAAACTTTAATATCTTTATTATTTAATTAGTGTATATTTTACTTATATACTCTTTTATTGTGTTATTATTGCCTAAAGGTGGACTTGAACCGCCAACGACTTATTACAAGTAAGTAATTTTACCAATTAAACTATTCAGGCTAAAAATTTAAACTTCCTTAAACCAAAAATGCCTCGGAATGGAGTCGAACCACTGTCTTTCGATCTTCAGACGAACGCTTTAACCCTTAAGCAACCGAAGCTTATTAATATTATTAATAATAATATATATATAATTGTTAGGATTTGGAGAAAGATAGACTCGAACTATCATTACAGTAGTGCAAGTACAGTTGATTACCAATTATCAGATTTCCCCTTAATTCTTTAAATTAAATTTAACATAAAATTAAAATATATAAATTATAAATCTCTTTTAAGAAAGAAAGTTAATATGTGTAATGTAAACTAATTTTGCTTCAAAAAATAATTAATAATTAATTTAGTTGGAAGTAATTCTAGGAGGGGAGCAAATTATTATTATTCTAATTCTAAAAAAAAAATTAAGAAATTAATTAGTACTATTACATTGAATCTACCCAAGCTAAGTAATCTTGTACTGAAACTGCTTCTACAGCTATAGGCATAAATCCATGCCAAGTTCCACAAATTTCTGAACATTGACCATAGAAAGTACCTGTTCTTTCAGCTAAGATAGAACATTGATTTAATCTACCTGGTGTAGCATCAATTTTTAATCCTAATGATGGTACAGCAAAACTATGGATTACATCTGCACCTGTAACAATTAATCTTATATGGCAATCTACAGGTATAATCATTTTATTATCCACATCTAATAATCTAAATTGACCTAACTCTAAATCTGATTCAGGGATCATATATGAATCGAATTCAATAGATTGTCCACTTTCTGTAACATAATCACTATATTCATATGACCAATACCATTGATGACCGACTACTTTAATTGTTATAGTTGGTGAAGTTACTTCATCTAATAAATATAATAATCTAAAACTAGGGAAAGCAATAATTGTTAATATTATAGCTGGTGTTATAGTCCAGATTAATTCGATTAAAGTTCCATGGTTAAGATATTTATGAACAATAGGAGATTTATTATTACTATAGAAGTAAACTATAGAACCTAAAGCCCAGAAAACTCCTACACAAATAACAATTAAGTAAAAAAAAATAGAATTATGTAAATCAATAATACCTGTAAAGGCTGGTGAAGCAGAATCTTGGAATCCATATTGCCAAGGTTGAGGTGCATCATTATATAAAGTATTTAAAATTGATATATTTTGTAACATTGTTTGTATTTAAAAAATTTTTAAATCTATCAGTCTTAGTTTAATTTTACAGTATTATTTATACTTACATCAAATACTGTAGTTTATACCTTGTAATTATAATTTTTATTTTACTAAATATATAAATGTTATACTTAAATAAAAATAAAGAAAGATAAAAATATAGGTATACTAAGATTTATCTTAATCAATTCTTTTATTAAAATTCTAATTTTATTGTATGTTTTGAATAAAATTTGTTGTTTTTTTAATAAAATCGAAGAATAATTTGTTTGTTCCTTTTAATATAAAAAATTAAGAAAAAATATACTTAAATTTATTATATTAATAAATAATAACTATTAAAAATAGTTCAATATTAAGTAATAAAAAATATTTGTTTTATTTAAAAAATATATTTTTATTTGTTTTTATTAATTTAATTTTGACAACCTAAAACATCAAGTCTATTTTAAAAATTAGTAATGCTAAACTTACGATTTTACAATCAATTCATTTGCATCCTATCTAAGAAATGATCTATTTCTTTATTTATGGATTTTAATCTCTATGTGTATTATTACAATATTATAATTAATATTGTTAAAGATACGTTATATTCATTATATCTTTAAATACTTACTATCAATATAGAATACTATAGTATAAATTGTAGAATATTTATTTATACCGATTTCAAGAAATGATTAAAATTAGGAAAGTAATAATAACCATTCGTGATAATGATCAAAGAGAAATCCATTGATAGTATCTAGGGGATAGATTCGAACTTGATATACTTTCAGTAATTATCTAATATGTTTGTGGCTACCCAACTATGCAAAGTTTTATAATTTGGTTAAGTTAATTGATTAACTTAATTTACAAATTATTTAATATTACAATTGGTACACTAGAGAAACACAGCCTATTGGTCCTTTCGTACTAGAAGGTCTACCCCTTTTTACTATTTGTCCCTCAAAAGGATAGGGACCATACTGACTCACGTCGTATTAAACCCAACTCATGTAATTTTTTAATCGGCGAACAGCCGAACCCTTCCAAGGTTTTGCCCCTGGAGGATAAATTAAGTCGACATCGAGGTCCCAAACAGCCAGGACAATGTGTACTCTCGCTGGCTATTAGGCTGTTATCCCCAGCGTAACTTTTATCAATTGATCCCTGTCTATTCCATAATATAGCAAAGGGTCACTATGCCCTACTTACGTATCTGTTCGACTATTAAGTCTTTCAGTTAAGCATGCTTACCGTCATTGCACCCTACAGAACCTTTCATGGTTCATTAACCTCCATTTAATGTCTAGCATACCTTAGAAATGATTTATAAAAATTGATTTTAAAGTAATTATTAAAATAATAATTAACAATATAAAATTATTTGTAAGTATATTTTCCATTATAAAATAGAAAATATTAATAAAATTTTAATCTATTTGGATGTACTTTGCTACTCTATTAAAGACGACCGCCCCAGTCAAACTGCCAACTAGTCAGCTATTTCCTCTTAAATTTTCTATCTAAGAAGATAAATACCAATTCCACCTCAGATCTAAGGTTTTCCATAGATGTCTAATCGACTCCCTATTATCTGTATAACCGAGGTTATAGAATTTTTTATATGATAACTAGCTACAGTAAAGCTGCATGGGGTCTTCCCGTCCTCTTTGAGGTAACCCGCATCTGCACGGGTAATTCAATTTCACTGAGCAAGTTGTAGAGACAGTGAAGCCATCGTTAAATTATTGATACTGGACCACATTTAATGGCCAATTTATTTTGCTACCTTAGGATCCTCATAGTTAAGACCGCTATTAACCAATTTTTTGTAAAGAAACAGTTACCCATTATTATTACTTATTAAAATGGCATTGGGCAAATCTCACTACCTATACTATTATTTTCATAATTGCAGATAGTTGTGTTTTTAGTAAACAGTCGGGGCTTCCGATTTTGTGCCACCATATAAATAAATTAATAGGAGTTATTAATTTACTAGATTTCATGGTTCCTCTTCTTGTCGAACTTATGAGGATAATTTGCCGAGTTCCTTAACAACTTTTAGCTCTACGCCTTAGTATTCTCTACCTACGAACCTGTGTCGGCTTAGGGTACGGTTGTGCTTAGAAACCATACTTAAATAAAACTAGCCTAAATCATTAAATTACTTATTAATCAGCTCTCACTAAATTATATAAAATAATTTAACTTCTACTAATTTAGGATTTTTTGCTTATACAAAAATAAAATGAAATATTTAATAAAAAACAAATGACTAGTTTGAGAATGTTTAAATACAATTTATATTCTTTTTGATATAAAAATTTATAAAATTATAAGACTAAATTAATATATAGAATCGAAGTTATTCATAATATCTTTTTCCTGGTCCAACTAATATAAAATCTACTTGCGTAAATTTTTATTCTCCATATGGACTTTCAAAGTTATACTCATCAGTCAAAACGTTGGTTTTGTACCTTAGAGACCGCATTAACATTAGTAGATCTAATCTTTAGCTAATAACCCTTTCGTATTCGGCGAGAAAGTTTAAACTTTCTTTTTACGTTACTCATGTCAGCATTCTCTCTTCAGATTCCTATTATATAAACAATGTAACACTATCAATTTTAGGTTTGTATTTCTTTCCTAGAGAAATATTTTCTTTAAATTATCTGAATGTTCTACTACCTAGATTCTAAATATAGAATAATAAATTTCTAAATTTAAAATTAACACGATATCGGTTGATTATTTTAGACCCGTTAAATCTTCGGAGCAACAATCTAAGGGTTGATACGTTGATACACGTTCATTATAAGTAGCGACTACCAGGCTCACTTTTCAACTGCATTCAATTTGTAACTTCCTTTATTTCACTTAATAATCATTCGGGACCTTAATCAGTGTTCACGGCTGTTTCCGTCTTGACTATCCAACTTATCATGAATAGTCTGAATATCTACCATCTATTTATGTAATTCCGAGATTTATTTCCATTGGTAAGATTTTTAAGTCCCCGCAAATTAAACTCCTATTAAAATTAATTAATATTCGTATGGAATTACCGTGCTGTACCTCCATAAATATTGTGTAGATGTCATACTAAAATATGTTTCGTAGAAAACCAGCTATCACCAGGTCAGATTGGCATTTCACCGCTTTCCAAAAATCTTCGGAGAATTATGCAACATTCAACCGTTCGATCCTTTAATAATCTGTTCTTGGAAAGATCACCTGGCTTCGGGTCTAATAGCAGTAACTTAACCCATATTAAGTGTAATATAGTCGCTTTCGCTTAGGCTTTTAACCTTGCTACTACTATTAACTTGCTGACCCATTATGCAAAAGGTACGCCATTGTCACGTTCCAAATTTTAATTTTGTGACTTTGACTGCTTATAGAGTTACTAATTCATGATCTATTTCACTGCGTGTTATTTACATTCGTTCGAACTATGTTCGATAAGAACTAATATAATTGTATCTTTATTTCTATTTTTACATATTATATTATTCTACACTCTTTTCAACTTTTCCCTCACGGTACTTTTCACTATCGCTAAATTTATAAATACTTAGCCTTAGAGGATGGTTCCCCTATATTCCGACAAGTTTACTCCCATCGTACTTAAATAATAAAATCTAACATATAAAATACAGGTCTCATTATAATTTCACCTTCTTAGTTGTAATCGTAATTACTATGTAAAAATCATATATAATATAATTTTTCATATCTATCTATAACTATCAAGCATTTATTTATTAAAAATAATAAATATTTCATTATTAATTATAATAATTTAAATCATGTAAAATATACTAGTAGTTATATTCCTTCATTAAATTTAAATTTAATTAAATTTATTAGACTAATTCATATATTTTTACTTAATTTTAAAATTTAATTATACAAGCTATAAATTAAATTCATTTATTAAGTTTACTTTAATGTTATAGTAATAAATTTTTATTATAGGTTAGATTTTGGCTAATCCGATTTCACTCACCATTACTTTCGGAGTCTCGGTTGATTTCCTTTCCTTTCCTTAATGAAATGTTTTACTTCAGGAAGTAATAATAAAAAGGTTTCCCTTAGGATTGTCTCATCTCGTAATTTTCTTAATTTAAAAAAATTGTATTACTACAATTTATTAATTATAAGCAATATGTAGACTTTTGGCTATGGAGCCTCCTTTTATATAAATTTGCTAGTAATCCTTAATAACCCCTTTAAAATACTCATTAATTATTTGATGTTGTACAATATTGTCATCGATACTTTTATCTTTTTTAATAAATTAAAAAAATTGAATTTAAAAAACCCTAATTAAGGAGGGAGATTTCGTTAACTTTTATTGCTGAAATTTAAGTATTCTGTAACTAAACAAAATAAAGAATCAATTTTCTATTCGAGATGTGATACGAACTACATCCTTATTTAGTAAGAGAAATAATTATTTTTTCGTGATTGTAATTTGTATTTTTATTGAAATTCTATTCGAACTTTGAAGGATTATTTCTAGCTCTATCCTTTTTATTTTTAACAATTTAAAGATATTATAAAATTGTTAACAAAATTCAAATTAAATTTGAAAGAAATTTAATTTTATTAAATAAATTTCGAAAGGTATTTAACCTTTTTAAATAGTAATTAGTATTCAACATAAAATTTAATTTAACTATAGTATTAAGAATTAAATAAGAGAGAAGAAAATTCTATTTCTCACATTTTATTGGTTCAAATCCAATAATTCATTGTATTGAATTTGATGAATTACCCTTAACTAAAGATGTTTTGTAAAAAGAATTAGTAATCTAATTCAAATAAGAGTTAGTTTTAACTTTAGAGTAATTTATTGTAAAAAATAATTAGGTGTAAGATTATTTAACTGTAAATTACAAGTAAAGAGATTCGAACTCTTAAATGCTATGAGCATAAATGCCTAAGATTTACCCGGTTACCTTAAATTACGGCATACTTGTTAACGTATTATGTTTATTATTTCAATTTTTCTAGATTAATTATTATATATTAATTAAAGATAATTACATTTGTAAATATTTTAATTATATTTGTTATTATAGGGAGTAGAGTAATCGAAACTCTGTCTGTAAAGTGTAAATTTACTGCTATACCACTCAGCTAACCCCCTGAGATTACTTTTATTATACTAATTAATTATTTTTTTTTTTAAATCTTAAATTAAATTTAAAGGTAATTACAATATATATCTAAACAAAATTAAAATTGGAGTGGGGTTATAAACTCTTCGTTTTATTTTTCAGCAGCACCTTCCAGTACGGCTACCTTGCTATGACTTTTGAGATGTTACTCAATTTAATTCGTTGGGTTCAAATTTTTCTTAACAATCGCGTTTATATATTAGACCAAATAGTTATTAAGCAGATACTATTTATCCTATTAAGGAAAATCTAAATTGAAACTAATACTCATATAAAACTAATTTATACTTTCTATTTAATAAATTGAAAATAAGAAAATAAGAACAATACACATCTTCCTTAAAATCAAGCTCCTTCCCAGCGACAGACAGTTAGTTCATCCTGAATGCTTAATTCACCGTTGCGTAATGATCAACGATTACTCGAAATTCCTTTTTCATGCCACCGAGTTTCAGATGACAATTCAACTAATTTAATAGTTAACTTTCTTTAATGATTAGCTCCTCCTTTATCCTTTAAATTAAAAATTTTAGGTTTAGAATTGCATCACTTTGTAAAAGTTTTTGTGGCACGTCTATAGCCCAGTTCATAAGGGCCATAATGACTTGTCTTAGCCCCAACTAGCATCTTATCAACACTATTATGTATTATGTATAAATTAATACTAGGGATTTCGTCCGTTTACGGATTTAACCAAACTTCTCACGACACGGACTGACGACAGCCATGCAACACCTGTAATCTTACAATAGTATACTTAATTTATAAAGATATGAAAATTTCTTTTCTATGTTTTATAATATTAAATAATATTAATAAGAATATACAAGAACTGGTAAGATTTTACGCGGATTATCGTATTAAATAACATGCTTCACTTCGTTTGCTTCAAGACCGACTAATTTTTTTGTTTTCAACTTTGCAGTCTTACTAACAAGGCGGAATGGTCATCGTGTTAACCTCGTCACTAATATTAATATAATATTAAATATTTTTTATAACATTATATTTTATTTTTTTAATAACTACCATTCATCGTTGACTGAGAGAGATAATTAGGTCTCTAATCTAAGTTTCTTATTCTCCCCTTCGTTTCTGAGCGTCAATCTTAAGTAGATAAATAGCTTTAACCTTTAGTACTCCACATTATTCTCAGTTGTCAGTCCTAAGTAATTATGTTGTTTAGCTTACCCTCTTTTAGATTCTAGCTTTAATTAGAATATAATTTATTTAGCTATAATTATATTTAGATAAAGCCGCCTACACACCCTTTACGCCTGATTATGATGATTAACGTTTGCGTCTAAGGTCTTACCGAGTCTTCTGGCACCAAATTTAGACGACACTAATAGTAAGATAATATCATTATTTTTTCTTACCTTATCTTAATTTGAGATTTAAGATTTCAGTTAGCTAGTTCACTCTTGCGAGCATTGACTAATATCCTTGACTGCAGGTAATTTTATATTACTTGGGGTATTTTCACTCCCAATGTGGCCATATGTTCTGTAAAACTTGGCTTTTGATCGTAGACTTGGTAGGCCGTTACCACTACCAACTATCATAATCAAAGTAAATAGAATCCTAAAGCAGAAAAATTCCTTTTTAAAGTAAATTAGCTAAATTTACCTTAATCGTTTATTACTAATTTATTAATAAATTCCCAATGTGCTTAATTAGTCAATTTGTGAATAATTTTATAAATAATAATATTAGTAATAATTATATTAATATAAATCATTAAATTTTAATGCTAGATTAATATAATGCGAAAATACTTATAAATTTCGTGAAACTATTATTTATTTTCCGATTAATTATCTCCTATCTATGAAGACTTCTAGGGTATCTTATTTACTAAACTCACCTCTACACCTTATTTCTTAAAGTAACAAAAAAAAGTTTACTGTCAGAAATAACGATTTGCATGTCTTAAAACTACTGAATAACGTTCAATCGGAACCAAAATTAAATTCTTACTAAAAATTTGAATAATTAAATATCAATTATCTTATTATATATGTTTTCACAATATTTTATATCTCTTTTAAAAATTAATATGTATATTAATTTTTTTAATAATGTCATTATATTATACTATTTATATTTATAAAACGGGCACTGTCGGATTTGAACCGACGACTCTTTTGGAGTACTCGTTTTCAAGACGAGCGCCATAAACCAGACTCGACCAAATGTCCATAAAGTAAAGAAGGAGTGGGGATTAAAATAAAAATTAACAGAATTACTCTCCGATTTTATAAAGCATACTATTGATTAAGTATTCTTTAATTATAAATTTGACTTTTAAAGCTTCTAATCTAGGAATATAAATTCTATATTGATTTGTATATCCATTAGAGTGCATTTTGCTTTTTATTCTAAATTTTTCTTGTAAAACAGATTGTAATAATATAATTTCACTAGGTAAGAATGAGTCAGTACTGATTCTAATTATTTCATCTCTTTTATCATAATGACCATCACACATAATCCAATAAGCTAAACTTCTTGGTGTTAATAAATCTTTAATATCTTTAGGAATAATTTTTTTATTTTTACCATTAATTTTTATATACCAAGAAGGATAAATTTCTGCGAAATATGGAAATGTTAAAGTTCCAAATTTATTAGATTCTCCAATTTCTAAACCATCAACTTCATCAACTTCACCAACTTCAACAACTTCAAATTATTCAGATTATTTTAAAGATCTATCGGAATTAACCCCTAAACCTTCAACTTCAAATTTACCTGAATCTTAAGATTATTAAATATTTTAATCTCCTCTCCTAATTTGGAATGATTTAAGTACCCTGTCTAATTGTTATAAGACCGAAGGGAATTGAACCCTTATAATATCCATTATGAGCGAACTGCATTAACCAATTATGCTACAGTCTTTAAATTAGAGATATTTAACATTATAAGCTATATTTAATTCTATTTAAATATTAAATATTTTTATAATTTAAGACAATATAAATAATTGAAGAGTTTAGGAATCGAACCTAATGTGGTCTAAGACCAATTCTTTTACAGAGAACCACCATTACCAATCGGATCACCTCTCCTTATAAAGAAATTAATATTATAAACTTCTTTTAAGTTTAGGTTATAACATTATAAATTTAATTAATAAGAAATCTAATTAATTAAATACTGAAAAGGAGGGGGGAATTAACTATAATAATAATTCTATTCGTGAGTATTAGTTAAAGAGATAGCTCCAGAACCTATTTCTAATATGAATCCTATTGTTAATACAAAGAAAAAGATTAAACCTATAACAAAACCATAAGTACTTACTTGGTATAAAGTTACTGCTAAAGGGAATAATAATAAAATTTCTAAATCAAAAACTAAGAATAACATAGCTACAATATAGAAATGAATTTGGAAAGTAGATCTAGTTTGTCCTTCAATAGCTAAGAAACCACATTCATAAGCAGAGGTTTTAGCTTCATAAGCGTTTTTAGGTGCCAATAATAAATTTAAAGCTAATAAAACAACAGCTAAAACAGGAACAAGTATAAATAATGTCATTATATTATTCATGATATAATTATTTAATTAAATAGTAATATTGATAGTAACTGAACACTATTTAAAATTATTGTAGGTTTAATTAAGAATAATAATATCCCTAATGTTAAACTAGATATTAAGAAACTATGAAAATTATTTAATACTAATTCATTACTTTCTGTAGTATTTGATTTATCATTTAATTCTTCTGTGTGTAATACTCTTATTATTCTTATATAATATGATGCACTTATTACACTAGTTAATATAGCTATAATAGCCATTAAATAAAATTGACTATCTATAGCAGAATATAGTACATAATATTTAGAAAAGAAACCAATTAAAGGTGGTACACCAGCCATTGAAAATAAACAAACAGTTAAACTTAAACTTAAGATAGGGTTATGGAAGAATTGACCTTTTAATTGAGATATAAAATTAATATCAGAATTAATTAAATTATTATTAATTAAATTATTTTTATTAATAACATAACCAAATGCTAATAAGATTAAGAATACGTTTAAATTTGTTAAACTATATTGAATTACATAGAAATATAAAGCTTCTATTGAACTTGCTGAATTTATAGCTAAAGCGATTAAAATAAATCCAACATGAGAAATAGTACTATAAGCCAATAATCTTTTTATTCTAATTTGTGATAATCCAACAACTGTTCCTATTATTAAAGAGAATAACGCACTTATTAATAATAAGTGTTTAATTTCTACTATTTTAAAATTAGAAAAATTCAAGAAAGATAAAGGTAATAAATTAATATTATCTAATGATAATAAAGAAGTTGATAAATTTAATCCATTTATTATTTCAAACAATAAGAAAATTATAGCTATTTTAGGCATAATAGTTAACCAAATAGTTACTATAGTAGGACTATTATCATAAACATCAGGAGCCCAATTATGTAATGGTGCTGCTGCTATTTTAAATAATAAACCTAAGAAAATAAAAATAATTCCTAATGTTATACCTAATGAAACAGATTCATGAATTAAAAAAGCTTGTAAAACAGAACTTAAACTATATAAAGATTCAAAATTAGTAATTCCTGAATATGAGTAAATTAAAGCTACTCCTAATAATATCACACAAGATGATAATCCACCTAATAAGAAATATTTTAATCCTGCTGCAGTTGCTGATTCAGAATCTCTATATAAAGTTGCTAAGATATAAACCCCAAAAGATTGTAATTCTAAACTTAAATACATTGAGATAAAATCTGAAGATGATAATAACAATGATGATCCTAAACTACTAAATATAATAATTAAAGAATATTCAGTTGCTGGATTATTTACATAAGTTATTTTATCTAATTCTAAATTAGAATTAGAGTTAATTTTGTAACTATTTTTCAATAGATGTTTATTAAATATAGGCCAAGCTGTTAATATTAAAGCACCTATAATATAAATAAAAATATCTATTAATTGTGATGTAATAGTTACATGGAATAAACCACTATATATACCTAAACCTGATTCAATTGATTGAATATATAAGGTGTTGAAAGATAAACCCGCGGCATAAATAAAGATAATAGCAGTTAATCTAATAAATAAATTAGGAGTCAATTTAATTCTAATGGAAGGAATGGCAATAGCCACAATTAATATTAATAAACTAATAAAAATCATTAAACTTTAAATACCCTTATATAAAGAAATTATTAAATATCTAATAATTTTGTTATTCTAAAATTTTAACTTTAATGTTAAAGATCTTTATACTTTTATATAAAATTAGTATAAATAATTATATGATAAACAAATTGGAGGGGATTTTAAATATTTCTTTTTAACTTTTCTATTATTATTCTCTAATTTTCTGAATTAATAATTACTCTTAATTATAAAAAGATATTCTAGATATAAATTATAGTATTAGAATCTAGATTTTCTTGAGATAAAGATAGTAGCTACCATAGCTAATAACAATAAAATACTACAAATTAATAATAAAGCTGCACCATAAGTATATAAATTATGACCTATAGCTTCAATATGTAAGAAGTTAGTAATAGTTACATCAGCAACAGAAGGATTAAATGTTGTCAATACATTAACTAAAGATGAATTATTAACTGTTAAAAATAAACTATTAATCATATTAGTTAAATCAAAGAACATAGAAATAATAGAGACGTTATTAATTTGGAAAGGTAAAACAGTGAATAAAATATAAATAAATAAAGAACCTATAGCTAATGCTAACGGAAAATTTTGTGTATATTGAGATCCTGTTTCTAAAATATCTGTTAATTTTATATTAATCATCATTATTACAAATAAGAATAAAACAGTTATAGCACCAACATATAATAAAATATATGAGATACCAATAAATTCAACACCTAATAAAATTAAATAACCAGCAATATTAAAGAAAACTGAAATTAAAAATATAACAGCTAAAACAGGATTAGTAGAAGTTATAACTAATAAACTAGAAAAAATAGCACCAAAAGCTAAAATGTTTAATAATAAATTTTTCATGAATAAAATTTAATTTGTTTTTGCCTACGTTTTACCGTTCGTAATATATTAGTATTACAACTAAAGGCTGAATAGCTTAAATATTAATAAAATTTACTAATACTTAAGGAGGTTTTACCTTGAATTTAGGACCTAAATTTTATTATTTAAAAATAAAGGCAGAGTTCCTTTTGAACAAAAAACAATACAAACGCAAATATAAGTAATATAATTTAATAATACATTTATTCACGTACTTATAAAAAGAAGTATATAATTACTTAGAAGTATAAGTATTTAATCGCTATTAATTGCGAATAATAATGAAAGGGGTTAAAAAAATATTCGATAAATTAAATTTTACTATAATAAAATCATATGGATTGCAAGAGTTAATTAAATTAGTTATATCTTTATTTTAAGAAATTATTTAAATATAATCCTGTTGATACAGATATACTAAAAGATCCTCTTCTGTTTTTATTTGAAAATCTTGCAGTTTCAACCAATACTGCTTTTTTTCTTGCTAAACTTCCTATTTTTTCAATTTTAACTGTTTTTCTTGGGACTATTTTTTGTGTTGGTAATCTCCCAGCAAATTTAATAGTTAAACCAGTTAAATATCCAGGTATAACAGAAAATCTTTTTCTTTGAATATTAGCAGTAGGTTTAGTAATTAAAGCTGATTTATAAATTTTACCTAATAATCTTCTAATTTTAATATTATCAGATAAATAAGATAATAAATTCACAATAATATTAGGATCATAAAAAGGATAATGTAATCTAATTAATTCTAATTGAACAGGTTTATTAAATATTTTACTTAATAATTGAGTTAAGACTTTTAATTTTAGATTATAAATATTTAAGAACATAGAATTATTCTGTAATTTATTAATATTGCTATTATCTTCAGAATAATGAATAGGTTTGTTATAATTAATAAATGCGCTATTAAATAAACTTATAATTCTTTTTTGAGCTTGAATATCTGACATTCTTAATGATTCATTTCTTTTTATTATTATATCAATTATTTTTTTAATTTGTTTTGATGGCATAGTGAAATTTGTTATTATTTCCTTTTGATCGTTAAAATTTAATATATTAAATAATTTGATAATTTTTTGTTTAGAATTTAAATAAGTTTTTTTAAATAAATCTGTAATTTCTTTTTTAGAATTATTATCTAACTTATTTAATAATTTATTAATTATATTATGACTCCATTTTGCTTTCATATCTTTAGATAATTTGACATCAGGATAAAAAAATAATTGGATAAAGATTTTATCATTTGTATAAGATATTCTAGGTTGACTGATTAAACATCTCATTGAGATAAAGGCTGAATGTAATAAAGTATAAATATTTCTTATTAATCTAGTATTATTTAAATTAAATTTATAAATATTATTTTTACTTACAGCTAAATCAGTATAATATTTACTAATTAATCTAATATAATTAATATTTCTAATATTATTATTAGAATTGTTATTTACTAATAAATTTAAAGGTAATTTTATTTTTTCAATAATATTATTATCCACATATTTATTTACCATGTTCTCATTAATTTGAATTACATTATTTACTCTGGAATTTTGTGTTATTATAGGTTTTGTATTTAATTGTTCTTTTGTTATATTTACTAAATCTAAAGAATTAGTATCTAATTGAGAATTTTTTACTTGTTTACTAAAAATTTGTAAATTTTTTAATTTTCTTCTAAAAAAATTAATTTTTGTTTTAGAGTTATTTTTAAACAAATTATTAAAATTACCTATTACATATGAAGGATTATGCTCAGTTCCTTTATATTTTGGATTTGTAGACATAGATAAATATAATTTTTGTTTTAAACTTGAATAGAATAAAGGTATTATTTTACCTGTGTTTTTGTTATTATTTTCCAATTATTTTTTTTGCTAAAATTTGTTGTTATTTTACTAACTTAATTAAACATAGTCTAAAAAATATAAATAAATGAATAATTAACTACGTGATTTATCAAATAGGAAATATCTACTTTATTTACTTATTTAATAATCCATTAAATAATAATTTATAATGTTAATATATGGGATACGATACTATATAAAAATTATTAAATTGAAAAGCTGAAAAAAACAGAATAAATACTTACTAATTTGAAGTATTAAAGAATATTTTAATTATATTAATATGAGTTTGTATCCTTAATATAAATAAATATATTGTAAGCTCATACTTTTATAATAAATTTATACCTACTAAGGAAAGAGGAGAGTAAATTAAATAATGTAAATAATAAGAACTATAAAAATAATAATATTATTAGTATATAAATAACTATATTATTATATAGTATATAATAAAGATGATACTGATACATGTATTGAATCTAATATTACATTAGGGAATATTCCTAATAATATTGTAGGTATTAATAAAGAAATTAAAATAATAAATTCTCTTCTAGTGATATCTAATACAATGACATTTCTCATATTAGGTGCATAAGTTCCATATGAGATTCTATTATATAAAAATATAGAATAACATGCAGAGAATACTATACCTGTAGCACCTAAGGCTGAAATTATAGGATTAACTTCCCATATTCCAATTAATGATAATTGTTCTCCTAGGAAATTTAAACTTAAAGGTATACCTGTGTTACATAATGTAAATATAAAGAATAAAATAGAGAAAATAGGCATATAGGTTACTAAACCTCTAATGTATTTAATAATTCTAGTTCCTGTTCTTTCATATATAATTCCACCTACACAAATAAATAAAGCAGGAGAAACAAACCCATGAGCTAAAGCTAATAAAATAGCACCTTCAATACCTTGAATATTATTAGAGAATAAACCTAAAATAACTACACTCATATGTGCAATACTTGAATAAGCAATAAGAGTTTTAGTATCTTGTTGTATAATTGTAGTTAAAGATGCATAAATTAAAGTAATAATAGCGATAGTTTGAACTAAAGGTCCAAAATAATTTGTAGCATCAGGTAATAAATTAATTAATATTCTCATATAACCGTATGTAGCAAATTTTAATATAGTAGCAGCTAATAAAATAGATCCAGCTAAAGGACTATCTGCATGAGCTCTATATAACCAACCTGTGAAAGGCCATAAAGGAGTTTTAATAGAAAGAGCTAAGAAGAAAGCTAACCATAAAATTTTTTGTGCCTCTGCATTAATTTCAACTAATGATAATAATTGAAAATCTGTAGTACCTGCTAAATTAAAAATTTGTAATATAGCTAATAACATAAATAAAGATCCAAATAGTGTATATAAGAAAAATAAATTTGCTGATCTAAATCTAAATTCTCCTGAACCATAAACAATTATTATTATAAATAAGATAGGTAATACACTTTCAAAGAAGATATAAAATAATAATAAATCTAAAACTAAAAATAAAGCTAATTGTAAAGTTTCTAAAATTAAGAAAGCAATTAAAAAGAATTTCAAGTTAGAATTAATATTATAAGCATTAGAAATGATAGCAATAGGCGTAATGAAAGTAGTTAATAATACAAAATATAAAGATAAACCATCAACTCCAAAATTTAAATGTCCAAAAGTTAAATAATCAAATTCTGATACAAATTGAAACTGAATTGTATTAGAATCGAAATTTAACCATAAGAATATAGAAATTAATAAATTAATTAAAGAAGTAGTGATAGCAATAGTTCTCATTTTTGAATTACTATTTAAAGAATTTTCTTGAATAGATAAAATAAATAGAGAACCTATTACAGGAATAATTAATAATAATGTTAACATATTTCTTTTGTTTATATATTGTTTTTATTGTGTGTCTTTATTTTTATTTCCTAAATGTAGTATTTTGTCTAATTATTTTAATGTATAATCTAAATACACATTAATTAACTAATTTTTTGTTTATATTTAATTATATTAATAATTAGATTATATTTTAAAGTTTTATTTTTGTTAATAAATATTATTTAATATGGAGAGTAATTATTTTTGTTAATAGTTTTAATTTTAATTAAAGTTTGTTAGATAAACTCGGTAACAATGAAAAGAATAAAGCTGATATATATATTACGATTAATCTAAATTCAGAGATAATATAAGTATCAAATAATAAAGGTGCAAAGACTAAGAAAACTAATGATAATATTCCTATAGTTATATATAATGAATAAGTAGTAATAACACCAGTATCTAATTTAGCAATATTATTAGCAGTTTTTTCTAAAACAGAAGCTAATCCATAAGGTCCTAATAATTCAATAACCCCTCTATCTAATACTTTAGATATAGTATTACCAGTTAATAATCCAGCTGAAATGATATAATAATTATAAATTATATCAAAGAAATATTTTCCGTTAAGGAAAGTATAAATTTTTCTACCTAAAGTAGAATCAGTTAAATTTACAATAAACTCAGGATATACATGATATAAGAATATAGCACTTGTAGCTCCTAATATTGATAATAATGTAGGTAATAATTTAATTATTAAAGGTAAACTAAATTCAGCTTCAATAATAGAAATATTATTAGGATTAATAAAAATAGAATTAGCAAAGAAATCAGAACCTACTCCAACAAATAAATCAGAGAAAACGAATCCAAAGAATATACTAAATAAAGCTAAAATAAATAAAGGAATAATAACAGCAAAATTAGATTCATGAGAATTTAAATAAACATTTTTAATACCATTTGGTACAGTTAAGAAGACTAAACTTATTAATCTGAATGAATAAAAAGCTGTTAAACCAGCTGTTACACTTCCTAAAATATAAGCATAAATTCCTGAAAAACTGTATTGTCCGTAAGCTAACTCTATTATTAAATCTTTACTATAGAAACCTGTTAACCAAGGAGTAGCTAATAAAGATAAAGATCCTACTAACATAGTTGTATAAGTAAATGGTAAAAATTTAATTAAACCACCCATTTTTCTAATATCTTGTTCATCAGCGAAACTATGAATTACAGCACCAGCACCTAAGAATAATAATGCTTTAAAGAAAGCATGGTTTACTACATGCATTAAAGCTACATTATATTGACTTAAACCTACGGCCATTACCATATAACCTAATTGAGATATTGTACTGAAAGCGATTATTCTTTTTAAATCGTTTTGTACTAATCCACAGGTAGCTGCAAAGAAAGCTGTACTGGCTCCAATTAAAGTAATAACTAATAATGCAGTAGAACTATACTCTAAAATAGCAGAAGATCTTATTAATAAATATAAACCAGCTGTTACTAGTGTAGCAGCATGTAATAAAGCACTAACTGGTGTAGGAGCTTCCATTGAACCAGGTAACCAAGAATGTAAAGGAATTTGAGCAGATTTAGCCATAGCTCCCATTAATAATAATAAACTAATTATAGTTATAGCTGTTTCATTCATAAAAGGTGCTAAACTAAAAATTGTGGAATAATCAACTGATCCAAATAAGGCAAATAAGGCAAAGAATCCTATACTTAAACCCATATCACCTACTCTATTCATAGTTAAAGCTAAAATAGCAGCTTTATTGGCTTGAATTCTAGTAAAATAGTAATTAATTAATAAATAAGAAACTACACCAATACCTTCCCAACCAATAAACATTACGAAATAATTAGCACCTGAAACTAATAATAACATGAAGAAAGTGAATAATGATAAATAAGAAAAGAATCTTTGATTATGTGGATCTTCAGCTAAATAAGAAGTTGTATAAATATGAATTAATGTTGAGATATATAACACAGGTATAATCATAGATACAGTTAACTGATCAAATAAGAATTCCCAGGATATAGACATAAATTCTGAATCTACCCAATTAAATAAATAAACTGATACAGGAGAACCACATATTCCTACTTCATAGAATGCAATTGTAGCTAATAAAGAAGAAAGAGATAAACAAGTACATGTTATAATATGAGAACCTGTTATACCTATTTTTCTACCCATAAATCCAGATACAAAAGATCCTAATAAAGGTAAAATTAATATTGATAAATACATAAAATTTTAAGATCTAATAGAAATATTTCCTCTTAATCTATAAAAAGCTACTAAAATACTTAAACCTATCACTGATTCAGCTCCAGCTATTGAGATAATATATATACTGAAAGTTTGTCCTATATTATCATCAAATCCAAATGAACTAATTAACACTAATAAAGTAACAGCAAGAAGCATAATCTCTATAGCAATAATCATTAAGATAATATTTTTTCTATTTAAAATAAATCCTAAAATACCAATTAAAAATAATAATATTGATAGATTCATAAATGGAAAAAGCTTTATTACCCTTAAGGACATTTAATAACTCTAATTATTTATCTAAATTATTAAAATTTTTATAAAATAATTTCTGGATAAATAATTGAAAAAGTAAACTATATATAAATATAATTTACTTTTTAATAAAATAATTTTTATTTCCTTTCCTTATTTTATAATTTAAATAGAACGGGGATTAATTTATTATTAAATAAAAAGTAATTAAATAAATTAATAATGTTATTTATAACTTAATTATTCTTATAAGTAATATAATAACTTTTCTTAAAGTTATTATATTATTAATCTTTGCCATTTTTATATATAATTAAAAAGAGGTAAATTTAAAATAAAGATTAAAGAAACTAATATTAAAACAGAAGTTAAGTAATTATAAATAATTAAATTTCTTCTGTTATTAACATTATAATTTATAATCCTCCCCAGTAATATACAGCAATAAATAAGAATAACCAAACTATATCAACAAAATGCCAATATAAAATAGCTGATTCGCATCCTTGGTGATGAGTATTTGTTGTATGATAATTTATAGTTCTAACTAATTGTACTACAATAAAAATAGTACCAACTATTACATGAATACCATGTAATCCTGTTGAACAGAAGAAAGCACTTCCAAATACTGAATCTGATATTGAGAAAGTTGAATTAGCATATTCTAAATATTGTAAGAAAGTGAAAAGAACAGCAAATAATACAGTTAATTCTAAACCTATTAAAGTATTTTTTCTATTCCCATTAATTAATGCATGGTGTCCATAAGTTACAAAAGCACCAGAAGATACTAATAATATTGTATTTAATAATGGTATAGCAAAAGGATTTAAAGGTGTTATTCCTTGAGGTGGCCAGACCCCTCCTATTTCAATGGCAGGAGCTAAACTAGAATGGAAGAAAGCCCAGAAAATACTTAAGAAAGCAAAAATTTCACTAACAACGAAAAGTATAAATCCAATTTCTAAACCTTTTTTAACTTGTTTTGTATGATGTCCTCCTAAAGTAGCTTCATTACCTACATCTCTAAACCAGAAAATCATACCACCTAAAGTTAAAATAAACCCTAATTCTAATATAAGATCACCAGAATAATAACCTTGCATATACATTACAGCTCCAATAGTTAAATTTAATAAAGCAAAACTTAATACTAAGGGCCATGGAGACATTTCTACTAAATGATAAGGAAAAAATTGAAAGTTATGTGATTTTAACATAATAAATTAAAAATTTGACCAAAATTATAAATTCAAAGAAACAAAATAACATTCTACGAATATTACACATAATAAATAAATATGATAAGTATTAGAAATTTAATAAAATAATAAAGTTTAAATAACCAATTTATAGTTTAAAACTTTATAATAGTTTTACCTGTTTTACAAAGTAAAAAGTAAACTTTAATATAAATTATATTCTATATATTTATTAAAATTTAAAATTATCTATATATACTTTATAAAGTTATTATTAATTTATAAACATTAATTATTTAATATACTGAGAGAAGTTTATTTATTTATTTTTAATATAAAAGATTGTTTAAAAAACACATCATATTTATGTTTTTAGTAGATTGCTTAAGAATAATATAAAGAAATTATATTATATATTACTTTTAATTTTTATTTTAATTAATAATTAAATTTAAGGAGGGAGTAAAATATAAATATAAGCTTTATACTGTTTTATTTATTTATTTATTTTTATTCTGTAGCTATATCTATTAAAGTATTTTCAACTAAACCAATTACAGGTACAATTAATACGAACCATGCAAAGTAAAAGAATGTAGATACTTGCCCAATAAACACAAAAGGCTCATTAGGATGTTGTGAACCAATCCACATTAAGATGAAGAAATTAAAAACAAAGAACCAGAAAGCTACTTTCATAGCTGGTCTAAATTGACTACCTCTTTGTCTTGAAACATCTACAATAGGTAATATTAATAAAATTAATAATGATCCGAACATAGCTAATACTCCTAATAATTTATTAGGTATTGATCTTAATATAGCATAAAAAGGTAATAAGTACCATTCTGGCACAATACTTGCAGGAGTACTCATAGGATTAGCTTCAATATAATTATCACTATGTCCTAATAAATTAGGATAATAGAATACCAATACTGATAAAGCTAAGAAGAAGAAGAATATAGTTATAAGATCTTTAAACATATAATAGGGATGAATTGCATATCTATCACCATTTGATGAGATACCGTTAGGATTATTTGATCCCTGTGTATGAAGAGCAATTAAGTGAGCTAAAGCTAAAGCTGCTAATAAAAATGGTAAAATATAGTGTAATGAGAAGAATCTATTTAATGTAGCATTAGATACTGAGAAACCACCCCAAATTAATTCTACTAAATCTTGACCAAATACAGGTATAGCACTTAATAAATTAGTAATAACGGTAGCACCCCATAAACTCATTTGACCATAAGGTAACACATAACCTAAGAAAGCAATAGCCATCATTAAGATTAAAATAATAACTCCAATTGACCAAACTAATATTCTAGGTGATTTATATGAACCATAATAGATATTTCTACCTATATGTCCATATACAAAAATAAAGAAGAAAGAAGCAACATTAGCATGAATGTATCTGATTAACCATCCATTATTAACATCTCTCATAATATGTTCTACACTATTAAAAGCAAAATCAACATGTGGTTGATAATGCATAGCTAAGAAACATCCTGTTAAAATTTGAATTACTAAACAAGTAGCTAATAAAGAACCAAAATTCCATAAATATGAGATATTTGATGGTTGAGGGGAATCTACTACATAAGAATTAACTAATCTAAGTAAAGAATGACTTTTAAGTAATCTCATAATAAATTTTTATTTTAATTAATAATTAAATTTAATTATTATCTAAAATTTTAGTAATAATTAAATTAGCAGTTATTATAATTCACTGACTAAAATATAATATTTTTAATTTGAATTTTTAGAATATATAAGATTATAATTTTATAAGATATAATTTGTATTCACTGTAACAATAATTCTGTTTATTTTAATTAATTATAAATAATAATTGTAAAATATAAGCCCAAGAAGATTTGAACTTCTACGATTATCTCATCAAGATAACATTCTTCCATTAAATTATAGGCTTCTATTATTTTTAATCCTAATAATAATAATTAATTAATTATTATTATTTATTTTTTGGTGTTTTTATGAAAAATACAGATATTTAATTAGCTTCTTTTAAGAATTTTATTATTATTTCTAATATTACTTAATTTAAATTTTAGATAACCTCTTTCTAATTGGAGGGATAATTAATATTAAATTAGTATATGTAATATACTAACACAGTAATTTAATAGTCGTATAAATTAATAAAGATTCAATATAAGTTATATTAAATAGTTATAGTATCTTTACTATAATTAGTAAAGTTATTATCAGTCTGTAATTAATTTAGTAGGGTGCTATATCAAATGCTATTAATATACTTGGTACTAATATAATGAAAGCTACAGCTATAGGTAATAAATTAATCCAACATAAAGAAATTAATTGATCATATCTTAATCTAGGTAAAGTAGCTCTAAATAAAACAAATAAGAAACAGAAGATACAAGTTTTTAAACCTAAAATAATAGATTGTAAATTTATAAATGATCCATTAACTATTATTTCTGGGAAATTATATCCTCCTAAGAATAATATAGCTGTTATACAACTAAATAAAACAATAGAAGAATATTCAGCTAAGAAGAAAAATACAAAAGGCACTGAAGAATGTTCAGTGAAGAAACCAGCAACTAATTCAGATTCAGCTTCTTGTAAATCAAATGGTGTTCTACTTGTTTCAGCTAAAATTGAAATAAAATAAAATATAAATACAGGGAATAATGGAATTATAAACCATACTGATTGTTGTACTTCAATAATAGTTGAATAATTAAATGATCCTGCTAATAAGATAATAATTAAAATAGCAGAACTTAAAATTAATTCATATGAGATCATAGCAGCAGTTGATCTTAAAGACCCCAAAAAGGCATATTTTGAATTAGCAGACCATCCTGCAAATAATATTCCATATACCCCTAATGAAGATAAAGCTAAAGTATAAAAAATACTTAATGAAAAATCAAATAAAGATAACCCTTGTCCAAATGGTATTACCCCCCATCCTAATAAACTAAAAATTAAAGTAGAAACAGGAGCTAAATAGAATAATACTTTGTTAGATTGACTAGGTATAACAGTTTCTTTCAAAATTAGTTTTAAAGCATCCGCAAAAGGTTGCATTATACCATAATAACCTACTACTGTAGGTCCCACTCTTCTTTGGTGTGCAGCTAATTGTTTTCTTTCTACAATTGTCATAAAAGCTACTGATAATAACATAGGTAATATAACAGTTAATACATCAATTAAATTAATTAATATATTAATAATAGTCATTAAATAATTATTTATCATTAAAATTATTATATTTAATATATTATCAGAATCTACCCTTAATTTTGTTTTATTAAAAATAATAAGAGTAATTGCAAAATAAGTATTTAGAATAAATACTACAAACAATATGATTCAAAATCACGATAAAATTAAGTTAATATACATAAGTTTATTAAACATTTTTATTCAATAATAAATAAGTATTATTAAATATCTTATTAGAATAATTAATAATATTATTATATTAATGTTTTTACACTGTGACAATATTTTAAATCTAATTTAGATTTATATTTTTATTTATTCTCTTTTGGACTCGAACCAAAATTAACACTTTAGAAGAATGATGTTCTAACCATTGAACTAAGAGAATTGTATTAAAGAGTTAAGAAGGGATTGAACCTTTATTTTATTAAACTTTGCAGGTTTACTACAGAACCATCTGTAAACTTAACCCGTAATTAAAATTTATCTACTCTCATAGTATTAGTTATTTGATTATTTAGTAGTAAATTTTTAATTTAAATTAACTACTTTTATATTACATATAATTTTTCTTTAATATTATTTATAATTATAAACAAATAGTGGTGATAAATATCCTAGTCAATTAGCTCATACTAATGAATGGACACAACTTATATGAAAAGAAGAAAACTCCATAAATTTTATTTAATAATGGTTACTTTAATATTATTAATAATGCTTAACTGAGATTTATTAAAAGTATTTATACTCCTATCCGATCTGAATCCGTAATCATAAAATATAAGTTCAAGTCTCTGATTCTGACCTATTTAAAAATATAAATGATAATACTCTCTTTATATTTATAACAGAAAAATCAAAATTTTTCGTAAGTATAATTTCGTTCGAAGAAAAACGAACTGATCGCATTTATACTACTATATTGTATACTGAAAAAAGGAATTGAACCTTTATTTTACCATCATGAAGGGTACGTTCTACCATTTAACTATTTCAGTTTAAAAAGTAAATAGAAAAAAAATAATTCTTACTAAGTTATAATAAGGAGTTAGAATAAATATCTATAAGACAGTTTTTGTTAATATAAATTTTTCTGATTGATCTAATATTAATATTAGGTTTAATAAAGGTTTTCTATTTTCAAAATTAAATTAAGTTAAAAATAACAAACTTTAGTGTTAGATTTTATTAAAAAATTAAATTTTTATTATTAATCTAATTTAATATTTTCTCTGAAAATTCCATCAAATTACTTTGTATTTTATACTAAAACTTTATTTTTAATAAAATTAATAAAAATTAATTTATACCTTGAACCTTCCTAAATTTAGCCTGTGTATATTAAAAATGTAAAGTAAATAATAAACGCAAATTTAAATCCCAGTTTTAGACTTCTAAACTCTCTTTTAGAGTTTAAATTTACTTTAGAAATTTTATATTAATTATATTTGTATTAAAAGGTTTAAACCTTTAGGAGGGGGATGTAAAAATAAAAAAGATTAATGTAATTCTATAGCATCTTTAATATAAGAACATACTAAAAGAACAAATACATAAGCTTGGATAAATGATACAGCTAATTCTAATCCAGTAATAGCTAAGAATAAAGCAAATGGTATTAAAGTTAATACAAATATAATTAATCCACCTGAGAACATTTTGAATAAGAATGTAGATAAGATTTTTAATAATGTATGTCCAGCTACCATATTAGCAAATAGTCTTATACCTAATGAGAAAGCTCTTGCTAAGTAACTAATTAATTCAATTAAAACTAATAAAGGAACTAGAGCTAAAGGTGTTCCAGAAGGTATAAAGAATGAGAAAAAGTGAATTTTATGAATAGATAAACCTAATATAGTAACACCTATTAAAATAGTAAATGATAATCCTATTGAGATTATTATTGAGGTTGTAATAGTAAATGTATAAGGGATATTCCCAACTAAATTAGAACATAAAATAAATAAGAATAAAGAATAGATAAAAGGTAAATAAACTTCTCTACCTATTTGATCTCTTACTATAGTATTGATACTTGAAAATAAACTTTCCAATAAGATACTTTCTTTATTTGGTATTAATTTCATTTTTGTATTAAAATTTAAATTAGTTTGATCTTTTCCACTATTTTTATGTAAAAATAAAATTAAAGATAATACCAATACTGTAAATAAAGCTGAATTTGTAAGAGTAAAATAAGTATTAAAAAATAAAGGAGAATTATAGCTAGCTAAACTAACTACTTCAAATTGTTCTAATGGAGAATTTATAAATAAATTATTTAAGTTATTTAATAACATTTTAATATTTAAATATTTTTATTTTAATTGTGTGCTTAGTTTTAATAAATACTTAATCTATATATAAAAATTTAAAATTAAGTTACTTATACTTTTAGTTAAAAAACAATTGTATTTTAATATAACTATACAAAATAGAATAAGATTTCTTATGATTTTATTAATAATCAAATTAAGTAATCTTTATTTATAACCAGTGAATTTTAATTACAATATTTATTAAATATTATGAAAATTAGAACTTTAATATTCTAACAAATATTGTAATAATATTATTAATTTTGTGTAAGGAGGGGTTTTAAATACTGTTTTTAATTTATAATTTAAAATTTTGTTAAGGTTTAAGCAGATAAATCGGAAAGAGCGGGTTAAATATACATATAAAATATAATTTGTTTACTTAACCTCTCTAGAGAAACAAAAGACTATCAGACTCGAACTTATATTTTTATGGTATGCAAGCCATAAATTTCTTCCATTAAAATAAATCTTTATTCTACTTCTGTTACTATAACTAAAAAGGAGGGGATTAATATTTTTTATGTAATAAATTTATTATTTAAATAAATATTAAGATTGTACAGGTAACATATTAAATGCGTGGAATGGGATTGGACTAGCTAATGACCATTCTAATGTATTAGTTGATTCAGCTTCAGCGTCATATTGTGATAATGATGTGAAGTAAGCAGGGATAGCCCAAGGATTATTATTTACTTCTTTACCATTTACGAAAATATCATAAATAATATAACCGAATAATACAGTAGCAACTACAGAAATTAAAGATCCAAAACTAGATATAGCGTTCCATCCTGCAAAGGCATCAGGATAATCAGGTATTCTTCTAGGCATTCCTGCAAGACCTAAGAAATGTTGAGGGAAGAAAGTTAAGTTAACTCCAATAAATAATGTCCAGAAGTGCACTTGACCTAAGAATTCATTATATGTTTTACCTATTATTTTAGGTGCCCAATAATAGAATCCAGCAAATAATGCAAATACAGCTCCCATTGATAATACATAGTGGAAGTGAGCAACTACGTAATAAGTATCATGTAATGCAATATCTAAACTAGCATTAGATAATACTACCCCAGTTAAACCTCCTATTGTGAATAAGGCTAAGAAACCTAAAGTAAAGATTAAAGGTGTAGTAAATCTTAAACTACCTCCATATAAAGTAGCTAACCAAGAAAAGATTTTTATACCTGTGGGTACAGCAATAACCATTGTAGCTGCAGTAAAGTAAGCTCTAGTATCAACATCTAACCCTACACTAAACATATGGTGAGACCAAACTAAGAAACCTAAAATCCCAATAGAGAACATAGCATATACCATACCTAAATATCCAAATATTGGTTTACCTGAGAAAGTTGAAACAATATGACTAACAATACCAAAACCAGGTATAATTAAAATGTAAACTTCAGGGTGACCAAAGAACCAGAAAAGATGTTGATATAATACAGGATCACCACCTCCTGCTGGATCATAGAAACTAGTATTAAAGTTTCTATCTGTTAATAACATAGTAATAGCACCAGCTAATACTGGTAAGGATAATAATAATAAAATAGCAGTTACAAAAATAGCCCATACGAATAAAGGTAATTTATGTAAACTCATTCCATTAGTTCTCATATTTAATACTGTAGTTATGAAATTTATTGCTCCTAATAATGAAGATATCCCAGCTAAGTGTAAACTAAAAATAGCTAAATCTACACTACCACCTGAATGTGCTTGAATTGAAGATAATGGAGGATATACTGTCCATCCTGTTCCTGCTCCTTGTTCAACTAAAGAACTTAATAATAATAAAATTAATGAAGGAGGTAATAACCAGAAACTTATATTATTTAATCTAGGGAAAGCCATATCTGGAGCCCCACATTGTACAGGTAATAAATAATTACCAAATCCACCTACTAGACCAGGCATAACCATAAAGAAAATCATTATGAATGCATGAGCACTAATAATTACATTAAATAATTGATGATCTCCTGATAATATTTGTACTCCTGGAGACATTAATTCCATTCTAATAAGAACAGAAAATGCAGTTCCTATCATACCTGCAAATATTGAGAAAATTAAGTAAAGTGTTCCAATTTCTTTAGCATTAGTAGAAAATAGCCAATTCAAATTTAAATTATTTACTTTTTAAGTTTTAAGAATTTAAAACAATCTAATTAAGCCCTTAATTATTCTATAAAAATAGAATATATATAAATTTTTTTATTCTCTTTTATCTTAAATATTAAAAATCGGAATAGAGGCGATTCGAACACCCCAGAGTTTCCTCAGAACAATTAGCAATTGCCTTATCTTACCAAATGATTACTATTCCTCTAAGCGTTATAAAATATACAGATGCAATCTTATTATACTTAAATGTAATATTGTTACCAATTTTATTATTCTTGTGTATATATTTATTCATAATAATTAAATTCATTTAATTAATTACTTTTTAGTCTTTACCAGATTCGAACTGGTACTATTATCGTGAAGGGAGAATGTACTACCATTATACTAAAAGACCTAGTAAAATTAGTAATTAAAATGTGCGAATTTTGGGTTTGAACCAAAACTTACAGTTCATGAGACTGTCGTGCATACCTTTACACTATATCGCATAGTAGATAAATAATCTTTATTATTTATATTTTATGTACACTATCATTGAAACAATTATTACAAACAAAGAGACTCGAACTCTTAAGGAATTACTTCCACTCCTGCTTAAGAGGAGATTGTTTACCAAAATTTCAACATGTTTGCAAAGTTAGATTACTTTTTTTTTTGATAAAATTAATTTTTAACTTCTTTTATTTTAATTATTATTTATTTATTAATTTGAGTAACTTAGGTGTCAAGAGGAATTGAACCTCTGAATAAGGTATTAACAGTACCCCGCAATAACCACTCTGCCATAACACCTTATATGAATAAGTATATTTTCAGAATAACATATTAATTATGTGAGCATAATTTATACTAATAACAGTGAAAGATAAATAATAATTTGTAAATTTACATAAAATATGGTAGGCGCGACTCGAACACGCTTCTTCTCCCACCCAAAGGGAGCGATTAATCCTGTTCATCTTCTGCCATTTGAATTATTTTAAAATAAAATTAAACATACTTAACTCTTTTAAGTTAAATTTTATAAAAAATTCTTAATATTTCAATTAAGATAGTTTATTTAATAAAAGTTAATTTTAATTAAAGGGATTAGTACTTTAACTAAATATTTAATTGAAAGATTATTTTGTTAGAAATATGAATATGAGTTTGACAATTCTTACTAAATTAATCTGGAGTTCGAAAGGAGGAGGGGGTATATTATTTTTCTTTTCACACGTGAGATCTAAATTAGATTAATATTTGTATAAATATAAAGATAGACGTGATCATGTTAATAGTAATTGTTTAATTTTTTAATTTTTATTATAGAACTAGTATATAAATTTTGGCCTTTCTAATTTAGAATTAACTATTTATTAGTATTAGCTAATTTTGTGATATATACTCTTATTACTTGTTGTAATGTAAAATAAGGTAACACAGATTTAGATACTATAAAAATTAAATAAATTATAGCTAAAAATGCAAAAGATAATTGATTTACAAAATAAAATGGAATTAATTGTGGCATTTATAATTTAAATTTTTCTTATTTATTTGGCTCTTAGTGAACTATCTCTACTTCATTTAAATGAAATATTTAAGAAATAAAGTATAAGATAAATAATAATTTGTATGTAAATTATTTATCGTTAAATGAGATATTTAGGGTTTATTTAATTAAAGAATAATTAAATATTTAAAATAAATTACTTAGAATGTATACTGTAAAAATCCTTTGTCTAAATAGAAAATCTATTAAAAACTTTAGTGATCTTTACTAAGTTAATCTAATTATAGAAGAGAGTTTTATTCTTCTTAAAAAGAAATCATCCTAAGTTTAATTTATTAAACTGTAAAGAAAACTTTCTCTACACTTTTACCTTAAAATATTTTTATTATAGGGTAAAATCAGAGATTTGAACTCTGTACATCGTTGCCACAAAACGAGATTTTAACCAATTAAACTAATTCTACCTCTTTTATTCTTAGTGTATATCAAATTCTTATCAGATTCGAAGTTATATTTCCCGATTAGGAATTCAGATATTTTTTGTTTTCTGTTAAATTAAAGAATTTATATTTTACGGAGGGGAGTTATAAAGTAAACATAAGAAATAATTTAATATTTAGATATGCTAATGCAATTAAAGCTATAAAGATTATTATTAAATCTTTAATTAAATAAAATCTTTGAAATTTTCTTCTTAATTCAATGATTTTAAATATTCTAGGGTATTTTACTTTGATATTAAATTTATCTAATAAATAATCTCCAAAATATATAGTCATTAATTCAATTAATAGAATAAAGATTAATATTATTAGAAATAAATGTGATATAGCTAAAGATTGAAAATAATTTAAATTATTTATATAAGATCTCATTGAATCGATTATATCCCAATCAATTATACTACTTTTAAAACAATCATCTATCTTATTATATAATTCTAAGAAATCTGAGTTAATATCTTTAACTGATTCATTTACTATATTTATAGAATTTTCATCAAATAATTTATTTTCTATTAAATTATTAATTTTATTATTTAATTTTTCTATTTTATTGTCACTATTTTCTTGTAATTCTAGACTTTTTCTTAATACAGATTCTATTTTGTCATTATTAATATTATCATTTACTATTTTATTAATTTCTATCGCTAATTGTTGATTTTTACCTTTTTCAAATTCTAAATCTTCTCTTAAGGTTTTTATAGTTGTTTGATTTGTTATTGTATTATAAATACTAAGACTTACACCTACAATTGATAAATTTTTTAAAACTTTTTGAAATATTTGAGTTGTATTCATTTTATAATTATTTTTATGATATGGAATGGAACCAAAATTTTATTGTATTATATTTAATACACTTTTAAAAGAGTAGAATAAAAATTATTAAAATTTTATTCTTAATAATTGGTTAATCCCATATCAATATATAAAATGATATTAAACATTAATGTTAAAAATTTTACAATTCTTTTTCAAATTTCTTGCAACTATCTTTTCTAAATTAGGTGCTAAATATACATATGTTAAATTATATAAATTATTTAAGAAATATAAATTAATTAAAATTATTTATAAACCCTTAAGTT